>PVIU01003169.1:0-41700 GCA_004026605.1 Ondatra zibethicus | reverse complement strand
ATGTTAAAGGGCCCCGCATGACCCATGTACGGCGTGGATTGCATCATCCACATATGACTCAGCTAAGCCCTTGCGCGCATGCATGAGCCCATCATCTGTGTATGACAAAGCCACGTCAACCCCCTGTGCACATACGCTAGGCAGCTTTTAAAAGCTGGACGTGCCATTTCCCCCCTACTCTCTGTACACTGACTTCCCCAGGCCTGTACATGCCCCCTCTAATAAACTCCTAAGTGGGTTTGTTGCATGTTCTGTGTTTCCTTCTCACTTGCGCCAGGTAATTTCAATAGTGTCTAGACCACAGTCTTCAAGGAGAACTCTCCTCTCAACTATGTATATGTGGGAAAAGGACAACAGTACAGGTATTATCCAACTTATGATGGCTCTCGTGAACACATTTGCAATAATGCAAAAGCTATAAACATTCTGTTAAAACTATACTTTGAATTTTGGATCTTTCCCTCTTTTCCTAAGCTAATTGATATGCAGAATGGTACTCTGTCTGGAAAGATTTGGGGCAGCTACAGCTGTCAGTGGCTCAGATGTATTGCCCACATCTTTGAGTTTTAATATTTACAGGTATTAACACACATAAGGATGTGTGATAACCTCATTATTAGTTAAGGAATGCAAATATTGTCAGGGGCTCTTAGGGAGTGAAAGACAAGGACAGAGATCGAGAGAGACAGAGACAGAGAGACTGAAAGAGAGCAGGGAGGACTCCAGTGGATCCACTCTGGATAATTGGTAAGGAGGTTCGGTCCACAGTCTGGTAGGGAAGTCTCAAGAGGTGCCGACTGGGCAGTGTCCACACATTCTGTCTTCCTTTCAGAAACAGGGGTTGCTAGGCACGTCTCTGCATCCTCCAACCCCACCTCTCTCCCACAAACACTTACGCTACTCTATGGGACCTGGGGTGATAAAGTTCACCACTGGCAATTCCAAAGCAATCCCTTTAAATAAACTAGATGCTGGGGAAGGAATGAACATCCTGGGATGGGCCTTGTGGGTAATGGGCATGTGGGAAGAGAGAAATGTCAGGGACCAGCTTCAGCGGTGGGTTCAGGTCTGGAAGAATATGTGTGAAGCTGTGGAGGGAAAGGAGGAAACAGACTGGATCTGAAGGTGAATCGGAATGGTGCTTGTGCCATTATTTAAAAAGTAACACACTTTATGTGCTCAACTGTTGTAGCAACAGTTTAGCCACAGGCAAGATGGAAAGCAGGCTCAAAGATTCAGGGATGGGCCTGGCAATGGTGGCCCAGCAATTGGCAGGCAGAGGCAGGCAGATCTCTGTGAGTTCCAGCCAGCCTGGTCTACAAGAACTAGTTCCAGGACAGGCTCCAAAGCTACAGAGAAACCCTGTCTCTGAAAAATCAGGTAAAAAAAAAAAAAGATTCAGGAATGTGCAGGGAGAAGGCCACTTGTTTTTCCCAGCCACCCAGCTAGCTTACACCCAAAATAGCCACACAGAAACTATATTAATTAAAACACTGCTTGGCCCATTAGCTATAACTTCTTATTGGCTAACTCTTACATTTTAGTTTAACCCATTTCTATTAATCTATGTATTGCCACGTGGAAGTGGCTTACCAGAAAAGATTTGTTATGTCTGTCTCTGGCGGCTCCATGGTGTCTCTCTGACTCCGCCCTTCTTCCTCCCAACATTCAGTCCAGTCCTATCTGCTTACCCAAGTTCTGCCCTATCAATTAGGCCAAGGCAGTTTTTTTATTCATTAACCAATGAAAGCAACACACAAACAGAAGGGCCTCCCACACCAGGGATGGATGGAAAGTGGCCATAACTTCAATGTAACCCTTTTCCTGAGATAAAAGCTGTAAGTTCTGGACCTATCCACACCCCTATTACTCTCAAAGTTTCAGTAACTCCACCAGGAGCCCACAGGGCTCCTCAAGGCAGCCCACAAGTTCCTCCTGATAAGGAGATAAGGAGAAAGACTGCTTTTAGCAAGCAGGAACTTTACTGAAGCCCCTGAGGAAATGGAGACCCTTATCTAAATGCCTGTCCTTGGGCAAAGGACTTCTGCTGGGACCAGAAACACTACTACAATTTAAAAGCAATCTTCCCCAAGAGGCACTGAACTGTTCCCTAATTGTGTCCCTTTGTGTCTTAGTCTTACTCCATGGGCCTGTTCCCCTCACACACTCTCAAAAGGGAAGGTCCTGATGTCTTACTCTTTTCCATTATACCGTACCTTTCTGATTTCTCTATACTTATTAACTGAACTCTTGACCTTAATGGCCTCCAGAGCTGGATCTGGATTGTAGGCATTTCATCCTTGGGATCAGGGGTGTCTAGTAAATCTCTAACTTTCCTGTTCTTGGTGTAATTAGGAGGTCACAAAGGCATTCCTGGTTCCATGACTGTGGGGACTGGGACTGGTATTTGATAGCAACAATGTCATTGTACTTTTACCAGTATTGACATGATATTTGTAACTGCATATAAGATGTTGAGAAAAGTTGGTATTGACCAATAATGCTGAGAATCATGGTACTGACCTAAAGAGATTTGGAAAAGTTGATATTGACCAACAATGCTGAGAATTATGATATTGACCTGTCAACTGCTGAGAAAAGTTTGACACACCCTGTAAATGTTGGGAGTTAATGCATATGTTAAAGAATTTTAGATTTTGATACAACATAAAAAATTTAAGAGGTGCTGTAAACTAGGTGAAGAAGCATTTTTAACTCAGGTGATCTCTTCTCCTTTAAATAGGAGACTATAGTCGTTAGAAGCACAATTATTCATAAAACAATATAATTTTATTCTGACAAGAAAGTATGGCTCCGAGACACAGAGCCCAAAAAGTATCTTTCTCCATTAATCTTTTTTTTCACAGAGATCAGCAGTCAATGACAGGCTTGAAGCTTCTTCTCCCAGATGCCTAAGGCAGGAACTTGCATATATGAATGCCTGTTCCAGAGACGGGAAAATTTGGGTCTTTGAGTAAATTGAGTAAATGAAGATGTCTTTGCCCAAGCCAGGCATGATCATCTGTCCTTTTACAGAAGCACAGATTTTGTTAAATTAATAAGAGAGAGTGGATTGTAGGTCCATATTTCTATATTGTATGGCAGCCATGCTCTAAAGCCATAGTCAGTATCTGAGGCGGTCACGTAACCTTCCAGACAGGCTGCTGCTAACCTGACAAAAGATCAGGATGTTGTTTTGCTCCTTTCTTTGTAATTTGGAGGATGCCTGATAGAGATGCTAATTCAAGCCTACCTGACAGCTAGCATACAGAGCAGATAGGTAGATGTGGATGTGACTAAAAGACATTCACCTGGTTACCTAGGAAATAGAATGCTAATGATCCTACCTCTCAGTTTATGTTTGAATATATAAGGCTGTTTGGAGAATAAAGAAAGAGAAATTCTTCAGGATGTGAACTCAGGACTTCATGAGAGAACACTGAGAATCTCCCTCCCGATAAAGCCATGTGAGTCGTGTCTTTATACCGGCGTGTCCATGCTGGTCCAGAGAGAGATAGTTTATGTTGGGGTTTGGTCAAGAGAAAACAATTTAGGGTCTGGGCTGACACTGAACCCTGACATATTGGTGCCCGGACGTGGGGCTAATCCGCAAATCCTGACACTCTTCCTCAAGGAACTATGGTGGCAATCAACATCAAAGTGTCTCTCTGTGTGGTATGTGTGTGTATATGTGTGTGTGGGGGTAAGAGGCCTGTTTGAACTGAAAAGGATAGAAAGGGACCCATGCTGACAGAAGTTCAAAGCAAAAATCTCTGAAAGCAAACTTTCTATTCTTTGTAGCTGAGGGCCCTGCTATGGCTGGTAGGTAGGAATCAATGTGGCAGATGGACGTATCCTTCCTACTGTGCTATCCTCCCTACACAGAGGGGTCTCTTGGGCTTGTCCATGAAGGTGGGCCACATGCTAGTGGTATTGCATAAAGGTTGGGAAGATGAGCTGGACCCTTGCCCAAGTGACTGACTCAATACCCAGCCCATGCCAATATTCCAGAAACTTCTTGTTTTCTTTCATAAGCAAATTACAGAACAATTCAGAGAGTAAATTTGTAAAAACAGGTTTTTTTTTAAATGGTAATGTTATAGATGTTAAGTCTGGAGCATAGCCCCAGCCCCTGGCATCCATCCCAACCCCCTGGCATGGAAGTTGCATTGTTCTGGAATCCAAATTCCAGTATGCCAGGTCCTGACCCCTTCCCAGGGGAAGGTCAGGACCACTCCCACAGGGTATTTAAGTGGGCTCCCAGAGGAGAAACATATGGTTCCAGGTTTGCGCTTTCCTGTCTCCCCGCCATGCACTCGGCCACCCGAGAGTGCTGTATTTAATAAAACAATGGGCATTTTAATTTGGTTTGATCTGACCTAATGAGATTTCTTTGTGTTGGCAGGCCGCCTGTCTTAGGATTTTTTTCCCTAACATGTGGAGGTTTCCCACCAAGGTGCCTTAATTTTTCCTGCGGGCCCAGGCCCCAGAGGCCATGCTAGAAAATTCAGCTTCACTTGGTGAGTTCCCCTTTTAAACTGCATGCGGGTAGGGTTTTGGGGTGACCCATTCACTTTTTCAGGCTTTTGTTGAAGTCACGGGCCATGCCTAAAGCCTGACACACACGTGGCAGAGGCCGGGCCTCCTGCTGAGATGAGATTTTTTTTTTTTGGGTGCGGGAAGATGTTCCCAGCCAATTTCTCATTACCCCATACATGAATGGCTGACTCAGCGCCATTCCGGTGGGACGCACTGCAATGGGCTCGTGTCAGAGGCTTGCATTTAAAGTGGGTTTCTTGGGATTCCTAGCCGATTTCAAATGCCCTTAAGCAGGAACTTAAAAACCTTTTAAATTGCAACTATCTAACTTAAAGCAAATTATGCTCCAAAGCCACATCTTTTTTTCAAGTATGGCACTCCTGGTTTTTTCCCTCCTCTTCCACTTTTCTTTCTTTGGTCATTGGTGACCGCGGTTTGTCCTGCCCCCACTTCCATCTCTTTCTCTGTGTTCATTTGCCAATAGCTGTTTTGTCCCGCCCCCCACTTCCATTCCAAAGTGCTCCAAAGCCATGCACTGCTGTGCACACATAACAGCAGCAGACTCCCAGTTAGCGCTTTGTCCTGACAACAGAGACGCAGCGCAGCTGGTTCGTGGAGTGGCACTTGCCCATCAGTTTCACTAGCCTGCATCAACACAGGTTTCTATCTGGGCCCTGGCACAGGCTGGGCACTTGGCCTTATGTTCTCCATAGCTGTTTCCCTGGTGTCTTCCGTTCACACTCAGGGCTGCTGCCCTGCCCTTCCCTCTGATAACAAATCCATTTTCCCCCATCCTTCCACTCTAGAACTCTACAAAAATGTTTAGTCCTTATGTTTCTGTTCTCTCTTGCGATGCCTAGTCAGCTGACACAGGACCCTAAGGCTGTCCTGTTTCTCTGTTAAAATAATGTGGCCACGATGTGTTTACAAAAGTGTGTAACTGTGTTTTCGTGATGTAAATTTAAGTTTTGTGTACATGTGTACTTCCAGATTACAACAGCTTTAAAAATTGAGCTCATATGCCCAATTTAAAGTACCACGTAATGGTACCTTGCTCTCAAGTGCCTTAATAGATCTGAGATCGTGGCATTTTAACAGTAATAGAGCTTCTAATACAGAGACCTGCCAGCCTTTGCAGCACCCTCTGACTCCTCCAAGAAAACAGAAGACCTGCCATCTCCAGGCTTGCTCTGGGTTTGCAAAGCCACCAACACAGAAGCAAAAAGAGGCCCTGTACCCAGGGAATTGGTCCGCTTATCCTGCCAAGACAGGTAAGACAATCTTCCTCTCACAGGAAAAAATCTTTGGGCCTCTAGCACTCAACAGCTAATGGCAAATGTTGCTTCCAAGACTGATGTTCTCCAAGGACAAGGAGAGGACTTGGGATTGCCTGCTAGCCCAAAGCTGTCTCATTTTTTGCTCATCTATTCCTCCCAGATCTGTCTAAAGGCATTTGACAACTCAAGGTACTGTTCTTTAAAAGGCTTCATAGCCCAAGATTAACAGGTTTCAATCTTCAGAGGGTCAGAGTTCCCAATTTCCTCTAATAGCCTTCTAACCTATGACACCAAGATATAAAATCTGTTCTAGTTCTCTTACAGGTTCCTGGAAAAGTTCTATCGCTACACCAAAATCAGGTCTGGTAAAATCCAAGGTTTTTAATTTTTAACCCCATCCAGTTTTAAGCATATTTTACAGGTTACTCCTGCTGCCTAAGTCAAGACCAACCTACAAAATGCTCCCAGGGCAACATGAAAAGCACCTGCACCAGCTCTGGGGCCTTCATTGGCATCAGCTCTCCTGGATCAAGGACACCTGCCAACTAAAATCTGGTTTCCTCTGCTACTGTGCCTTATCCCATGGCTAGCCCCATTTCATATAACAATTTTTTTTTTTCTCCTAGACACCTGCCTTCTTACCTTCCTCAAGAAACAAATGCCTGGCATCTCCGGGATGACAATGAATGGGATGCCTTTCCAGCCACACCACCCACTGAACTTAGACCCACCAACACCCAGCTCTCCCCTCCCCATGTTGCGCCATGCCCGCAGGAGGTAGCCAGACTTGAGTCTACGCCCCTTTTTCCATAGAGAGCCTAAAATGTTGGTCATAATTATCACCTCAACTTCCTGTCACCCCTATATCCAAAGAGTCTGGAATGTTAAGTCTGGAGCGTAGACCTCAGCCTCTGGCATCCATCCCAGCCCCCTAGCATGGGAGTTGCATTGGTCTGGACTCCAAATCCCAGCATGCCATGACCCTCCCCCAGGGACTCCAACTCCCACAGGGTATATTTAAGTGGGCTCCCAGAGGAGAAACAGGTGGTTCCAGGTTTGCATGTGCTCCCCGCTTTCCTGTCTCCCCACTATGCACTCGGCCACCCGAGAGTGCTATATTTAATAAAACGATGGGCATTTTAATTTGGTTTGAGCTGACTTAATTGGATTTCTTTGTGTTGGCAGGCCGCCTGTTTTAGGATTTTTCCCTAACAGTAGACAACTGGAAAAGAAGTAGTCAAGAAGGGACAATGTTTTTTTAATTTATTTTTTGGTCCTAAATCTTATCTAGCAAAAGTAGATTAAATGAGGGTGTATGATAATTAGTGAGTCTTCTGTCACTCGTCACTTCCTTCCATCTGTCTTTCTGACATTTGAGACACCTGCATTTATAAAACCAAGAGGTGTTATGTTGGTGGGAGAGTCTAACTCCCTGACTTGGTTCTTTCCTCTACTGGCCTAATGTGGAAGACTTTCATTCCATACTGTACCCCGCACAGATCATCCTAGGAGCTGAACCACATAATCAACCCCCAAGGGTCACTGCTAATTCTTGTTTCATTGGCAGTATTTTGAGTTCTTTGTTATTGGAACTTGATGTTTTCTATACCCTCTTAAATGGCTCAGGGCTCTTTCCTTTCTGAAGTTGGGCTATTACTAATAATTGCATAGAGTGAGTGTGTGTGTGTGTGTGTGTGTGTGTGTGTGTGTGTCCGTCCGTGTGTCCATTGCTTTAAGAACTGTGCCCTAGGTCAGCATAGTTTATCATTTTTGAGGCAGTTTCTCATGTAGCTCAGGCTGGCTTTGACTTCACTCTGTAGTCACTGAACTCCTAATCCTCCTGCCTCAGCTGCCCGCATGCGGAGGCTACAGATATGCATCACTATACACACTCCATTTTCCTTCTTGGCATAAATCCAGTCTTGTGTCCTCGGTGGTAAGACATGCTCAACTGACATCCTGTTTTTGTCCAGCCTACATTCCTCCCCCTACTTATTCTCTCTGCCCACCAACCCCCCCATCCCTCCTCTCTAGCTATTGCCTGTTTGACTTTTTATTAGACCAACTAGGTGCCTTAGGCAGACAACACATTTTTACATAGTTACAAACAAATGCAACACAAACATATGCAACAATCTTTATATAGTTAAACAGAGTTTTGTTGTTGTTGTTGTTGTTTGTTTGTTTTTTGGTTTTTCGAGACAGGGTCTCTCTGTGTAACAGTCCTAGGTGCCCTGGAACCTGCTCTTAGACCAGGCTGGCCTCGAACTCATGGAGATCTGCCTGCCTCTGCCTCTGCCTCTGCCTCTGCCTCTGCCTCTGGAGTTCTATGATTAAAGGTGCACACCACCACCACCCACCTAAACAAACATTCTATTACACAACAGCTTCCATTTGCTTTTTCTCACCATCTACAAAGGAGACCCTGGCAAGAGGCCAGAGAGCAGAGGCGAGCAAGGCCAGTTATCATGATGCCCTCTTCCTCTGCCATCTCTGTTTCGCCACAGGGCAGACTGTGTTGCAGTTGCCAGTCAAGGTAACCTCTCTTGTATGCCTGGCTTTGGCTGAGCCAGGAGCAGCATCAACTCTTGGCCTACTTGCAGAGGCTTCCTAGGCTGGCTGGAAACCAGACCAGATAAATTTTGATTATCCAATCTCTGTTTTATATCTTAAAACAGATTAAAAAAAAAGAAGAAGAAAAGTATTTTTTCAGACTAAGTTATTAGCAAGGTCAAAGCTACTAAAAGCTGTTTTCTCAATCTCTTCTTGGAATGTTGTTTAGATAATAATAGCAGGCATCCACTGAGCTCTCTGAGATTCAGATCCTCATGCACACACCTCATCAAACTGCTGAAACCCTGTGAGGCAGGTAGCTGCTGTGGTCACCACGCCCACTGTATAGATGATGAAACTGAGAATGAATTGTTTGCCCAAGGTCACATAGCTATTAAGCATGAGTCTGGTTCAAGATATCAGAATTGGCTCATATATAAGAAACATAGGCTATAGATTGAAGACATAGGCTGTAGATAGAGTTCAATGTCACATAGCATGTATAAGCATGTATATAGGTTCAATCTCCAGTAACACACACACACACACACATACACACATGTATGCATGCACACCAGCTTTGGTGACAAACACTCGAACTCACAGAGGCAGGAGGATTGTGAGTTATTGTCGCTAACTAGAGCGACAATAGATGAATCCTTGGCTCAAAAACAAAAGTTCAAGGAGATTTGGAATTCTACAGAAGAGAGTTTAAGTTCCTGTTCCCTAGAAGCCAAATTATTTGAGGCAGGTAAATTCATCAGCACTCCGATCTTCATTTTTCTCATCTGCATTCTGAAAATAATACCTCCCTCACAGGACTATTGTGTAGATTTAATGAGAAAAGCTGAGAGCATTTACAAGAAGCCGAGGTAACACAACATTATTTTTGGAAGAGACTGTTCTCAGCTGTCACATCAAAGTTACCTTCGAAATGACATTTGCAGGAGGAATTAAAACAGTCTGAATTTCCACGGGGAACTGAATAAGTCATTCCCTTCAACGCCACAACCTCAGGAGGGTCTTAGTATATAATATTCTCAGGGGCTAGAAACCATTCCAGATTGGCAGCCAGATATTGTAACCATTCTAGAAGGGTACTGTGCAATAATATTATCCACAACAATGAAAGGGTCCTATTGATACTGTTCAAGACGGTAGCCATTAGCCAAATGTGGCTCTCTAATGTTTGAAATGTAGCTAGTATGCTCAAAGACCTGAAGCTAATCCTAATTTTATCTAATTTAAATTTGGAAGTTAAGATTGTTATGAAGTTATACAACAGGCAACAAAATATAGTTCTAAATGAGCTAATCAATCTGAAGAGAAAAAGAACACTCTAGTCATTAGTGTAGGTAAAATGTTCTGTCCCACCAGACAACTCCCAAATAACCACACAAAGACTTACTAATGATAAATGCCCAACCAATAGCTTAGGCTTGATATTAACTAGCTCTTACAACTTAACCCATATTTCTTATCTATGTTCTGTCATGTGGCTTGGTACCTTTCTTCAGCATGGCATGTTCATCTTGCTTTCCCCAGTGTCTCCTGACAACTCTGCCCTTCCTTCATTCCTGGGCTCTCTCTCTGTCCACAAGTCCCACCTAACCTCTTCCTGCCTAGCTATTGGCCATTTAGCTCCTTATTAAACCAATGAGAGCAACACATCTTCTTGTTTGTTTTTGCTTTTGTTTTTTAAGACAGGGTTTCTCTGTCGCTTTGGAGCCTATCCTGGAACTAGCTATTGTAGACCAGGTTGGCCTCGAACTCACAGACTGCCTCTACCTCCCGAGTGTTGGGATGGCACCACCACCAATCTGGCTGCAACACATCTTCATAGTGTATGAAAAGATTATTCCACAACACATTAAGATTTCAGTTCCCGTTGCAAATACTAAACATAACGTAAAATTGCTTCACTGTTTATTCTGAGCTGTCTAAGCTCAACCTGGAAGGTATTGAGATGTGATTTGTTTTGGTCTGTCCTTGTAGATCAGGGTTTCACTAGCTTTCTCTATAATCTACAAGTTTCAGAAACATTTTGAAACCACAGATGGGAATTAAGACAATGTTATAGGATCGTTTCATTTAATGAGCAGAATAAATGCTAGCCTGCTTTGGGAAACAGGAAGGGGAACATTCTTCCATGCTGATGGTGTTCTTCTGGGGTTTTGAAGCAAAGTTATCCTAAGAAATAACAGAGTTAGGGGCTGGATGATGATCAGTGCTTAAGAGCACTTGCTGCTTTTGCAGGACTGGATTCAGTTCCCAGATCCATGGGACCTGCTAATCACGGGCAAGTCCTAAGTCTCTCGGGTGCTGGTACCCCACACACCCACCTCATAACCACATATTGTCTTGGTCATATTCTATTCTTCACAGCAGCCAGTGGGAGATTTGCCTTTGCCACGGAAGACTATGGCATATTTGACAAATGTTTTGAGATCCAGGGGACAGGGCAGAGATCTGACCAACTTGATCCTAGACATGAAACATGTAGTGGAGTAAAAAAATGACAAAGATTTTAAAAAGGGAGAAACTCAAGCTATCCCATTAGAGGTGGAGCTTTGCTACCCAGAAGGCCTACGAAAAACAACCATGAGTGGTTCTGCCTACAGAAGGGAGCAAGGGAGAGGTGCATGAAGGAGTCTATAAACTCCCCCCCCCCCCAGGTCCTGCACTTCGGCATCATCACACCTGTGACTTGGCAGGACCACCTGCGTTGCTTCTTCAAGGCCAAGAGGTTAAGGACTGAGGCTCAATCTCCTGATCCCCTTGTATTTCTGCCAGGAAAATGTCCTCAGGCATGCCTGGCCTAAGACATTTCATAGAGAGCCCCACTGGATCACGAGGCACATTTTAAAATTTATTATTTTTCTATTGTTGTACTCCCCTCTCCCTTTCCCTCTTCCCTCTCCTTGGCTGATTCCCTTCTTTTAAAAAATGTGTGCGTGTGTGTGTGTGTGTGTGTGTGTGTGTGTGTGTGTGTCATTGTATGTATATGTATGCACACCAAGTGTGTACAGGAGCCCAAAGAGGTGAGAAAAAACATTGGATCCCCTGGAACTGGAATTGCAGGTGGTTGTGAGTCATCATCGCTTCCATTCTTGTTGACTGAATTTGTCTCATAAATGCAGGAAGTGAAGGAGTTGGTCAAAGAGAAAGCCATGGTTTGGATACCAAGAAGCGATGTAGTACACGTTGTCTCCAGAGGAAAATTTCTCTCATTCTCTCAATCTGTGTGTGTGTGTGTACAAGTGTGCACGTGCATGCACGCTCGTGTGTATGTGCATGAGGAGATTTGTTAGATTAGCTACACGGTCAGGGTCTGCACAACCATACAATGGCTGCCTGCAGGCTGAAGAGCCAGACAAAACCAATTGCTGCTCACTTCAAGAAGCACCAGGACAAGATGAAGCAATGATGCAGCCCCAGTCCAGGCTGAAGCTCACTGAAGACCTGATAGTGTAAGAGCACAGTCAAAGGCTGAAGAACCTAGTGATGTCCACAGACAAGGGCATCACTGAAGACGCGGCTCATTGGCGGAAGGGCGGTACCATGAGCATCCCCTTCCAATTTGTCATACCATCTGGGCCTTTTAGACCACTGGACAATGTCCAGGCTCAGAGTCAAGCCTCCGTCACTGCTTTTCTGACCTGTACACCAATCTCTGGAAACACCCTCAGCTGTACCCAGAAGTGTGTTTTACCAATGTTTTTGGGACTCTAAGTCTGTCAAATAGCACAAGAGATGTCACCTGCAAAATGTTTTCTTAATCCTCTGAGGCTAAGAGGAATGGTTTTGTGGCTATGGACACTAGATTTTTATTTGATCATTTTGGATTCCCCTAGTTTTATTTCAGTATTATTAGTTAATGGTCCTTGTTATTCATTAATGAGTACATTTTATCTAGAGCAGTGGTAACCAACCTTCCTAATGCTGTGACCCTTTAATACAGTTCCTCATGTTGGGGTCACCTCCACCCATGCAATTATTTTTCTTGCGACTTCATAACTGTAATTTTGCTAATATTATGAATCACAATATAAATATCTGGGTTTTTCGATGGCCTTAGGTGACCCCTGTGAAAGGGTTGTTTGACCCCAAGGGGTCGTGACCCACAGGCTGAGAACCGCTGATCTAGAGGCTCTGAGAGATTATCGTTTAATTGACACACATTTACAGATACAGCATAAAAGCTGTCACACTTCACAGCTGTGGGAAGCCGAGGTTCAGATGGAGAAAAGCGCCCAGCTCAAAGCCTACGACTTGGTACAATGGGGTTGAAACTCATATCCAACAGCAGCTTAAGCAATTCAATACCAAAATATACATTATATTACATGATTGCTGTCAGCATACTCAGACAGTATACAATCTACTCTTCAAAAACATTCTTATGGGTAAAATGTCATGTGAACTTTTAGGGAGAGTTCATAAAGTAATTCATTTGGACAGTGTTTGGCTCGGCGAAGTTCTGGACATTTCTACTCCTGCCTCTTCTTGTTCTCCCCCTACTAGCCATTAGAACAGATGTCATAGAACCTGTAGGATTTTTCTTGGAGCCTTAGCTGCCAAGAAACTGCCAGATTTATTGCTTAGCTATCACAATGAACTTATCTCGGGTGCCCACTGATACCATTTGTTTGCTCAACGGTGTGATTATTTTATTATAAGGTTGAATGTTGCCAGGGATGGCAAGATGAGGGTGAGGTCCGAGGTAATGCAGAACACAGCAGAGCTCCTTAGGCAATTCAGAGGGAGACACAGAGGAGAATTACACAGTGTCAAGAGTCATGAAAGGTAAATCAGTAGTGCTAGCTCTCTGGGTGATAGGCCCAGCCTAATGTGCCAGTTAATAAGAAGAAACTCTGGAGGAAAACTGTAGATAGATTTATCCAGCAATTCTATGCATTGATAGTTCATTGCACATAATGTCATATAAGTCCATGAGAAAAAGGCATAAAATTAAATAAGAGGCATAAATATGTTCTTTATTTATCAAGAAACACCTAGGTTTTCTTTCAGCAGAATTCTAATTTTTAAGAGTCCTCAGGAAAACATACAAATCAGTTTTAGCATGATGATAACAAACTGAGTTGAATGTCATTGGTTTTGACATTCATTGACAAATTATTAATTCAGAGAACACAAAGACTTAGAGCTTTTAGCGTTCTATTTTTCTAAAAGTAAAACAAGCAAAGACTAATGTGCCTCTGTGAGATGATTAACTTCATTTGTTTTTGTTTTTTGAGACAGGGTTTCTCTATGTAACAGCACTAGTTGGACCGGATCTCACTTTGTAGACCGGGCTGGCCTTGAACTCATAGAGATCCGCCTGCCTCTGCCTCCCGAGTGCTGGGATTAAAGGTGTGTTCCACCACCGCCAGGCCAGAAATCACTCTTAAGACTTTGTTTTCAACTTTGAGTTGCCCTAAAACAAGATAAATGGAAATAAATTTTCCTATAGGTCAGTCAGAAATCAGCTGACACAGGCGTTGGCCAGTCACAATAAGAAACAGCCAGCCACACAGGAGACCTCTGTTCCCCTAAGTTCACATGCTGGCAAGTTAAGCTTCAAATTCATATCCTAATGATTTTTTTTTGAGAGGTGGAACTTCTGGGAGATAATGAGGTGAAGTCATGGAGTAGCAGGATTAGTGGCTTTAAAAGAGGAAGACAGAGGTTGTGGAATGCTTTCTTCTAGACATGACAGGGTCCTTGCACTCCAGGGCCCTCAGAAGCTGTGATTAGCTAAGTAAGACCTGTACAAAAATCTGGTCTCCTGGCAACATTACCTTATTGGGGGAAGGGGAACTGTGAGGCATCTCCCCTCCTGGGGATGCACAGGTAGTCAAAGGCTGCTATGGGTGAGGGTTATAAAGTCCATCCCTTTCTAATATTGCTGTGGGATGATCTCCATCACACTATGATGTAGCAAGAAGCTCTGGCCCAGGTCTGGGAAGATGCAGGATACATCTTCTTGGACACCCTAACCTCTAAATGTATACGTCAAACAAATTTCTTTCCCTTATAAATGGCTTGGTCTTAGGTAATGTGTGAAAATAACAGAAAACAGCCTTTACTGCCCCTTCCTTTACGTTCTGTAGAATCGCAGAGAAGCTGTGTGTGTTATGTCTCTCTTGTGTGCAGAAGTGGAGAAGGGAAGATGATGCAAGAATCAAAACAGCTTTGCGGTGTGTTCTCCAGAGACTGACCGTAGAAAGGGCCAACCCTTCTCAGTTGCCAGGAGCCTCCCCTGCCTGCCCTGAGCTGCTAATATCTATCAGCCAGCCTGGAATACCACCAGAAATGCATTTGATTTTGGAAACATCTCCTTGACAATAAAAGCACATGTGGAAAATTCCTTCCTACCGTCTGAGGCAATGGCACCTTTGAAGTAGAGAGGCTGCAAGGGAAGGGACTTTGGAGGATGGGTCACATGAGACAGTAGCCTGGGCAGGACAGTACTGAGCAAAGAGCACAGGTCTACACAGGATGTCCCCACAGGGCAGGGAATACGGAACTTAGGCCAAAAGTCAGTCTTTCTGGTTCTATCTGATAGAATTTTAAAATCAAAAGAATGGAAGCATTTGTCACGAGTAACACAACAAAGAAGACAACTCGAGAAGAAAGCACACACACACACACACACAAATTGGTATGCAGGGGAGGTTGGTTCTAGCACACACACACCTTGGTATGCAGGGGAGGTTGGTTTTAGTACACATACAGGCACGTGCGCACACACACACACACACACACACACACACCTTGGAATCCAGGGGAGTTGGTTAACATAGATCCAGCATTTTGGAAAGAAGTGTCCCAGGAGTTAAGTAAGACTCAAGAGTCAGGCATGGTGGTGCACGCCTTTAATCCCAGCAATCAGAAGACAGAGACAGGAGGACCTCAGTGAGTTTGAAACCAGCCTGGTCTACACAGTGAGTTCCAGGCCGGCGAAAGCTACATAGAGAGACCCCCATTTCAAATCAGTCGATCAATGTGGAAGTACTAACTGTTCTCCATGGCTGTCTTCACAGAACCCCATGAGCCTTTGAATTCCTGTGAATCTTGGATGTTGGAAACATTGCCTGTTCATGAGATGGGATATATATATATATTAAAAAATAACAGAGAAGGCAGGTTAATGACACACTGGACCAGCTTAGGCTGCGTAAACCAAGTACTTCTTCAAAGCATTTAATATGGCATCCTGCTCCATGTAATATTTGGTCCAGAGATAATGGGTGGTCAGATGGGACCAGAAAATTCTGCCCTTCCTCTCCTCCCTTCTCATTGCTGAACCTGCTGACACCACGGCTCAGAGTTAGAATTTCTTGCACAATTTTTGGCACAGTTTATCCTATGTTAGTTAAACGGGCTTAATGATCTGGTCCTTATTTTAAATAGTACTCATCCTATGATCTTAAAGCAAAAAAAAAAGTGTTTGGCACAAAATATATGGGCACTCAGCAACTCTTAGTTTTTACGGTGAGTGTTCAGGCTGCAAACAACAGATGTGTTCTTTAAACTGTATCCCATCCTGTGAAGGCTGTGTGTTCCCTAGGTGTTGAATACATTTATTTAATAGAATTTATTTTATTTATTATTATTATTATTATTAGATGACCTCATTATATAGTTCAGGCAGGCTTAATGTTTAATCTCCCCATATAAGTTCTGGGTTTCTCTCTCTCTTTTCTCTCATTCTCCTTCCCTCCTTCCTTCCCTCCCTCCTTCCCTCCCTCTCACCCTTCCTTTCTTCCTTTTTTTCCCTCCTTTTAAAATTTTTTTTAACTGGTACTGGAGAATGAACTCAGGGCCCTGAGTATATTAACCAAGTTCTCACACTCCCAGCTTCCTTAATCATTAAATCATTATAATAACATCTTTTAAAAATTAATGTTATTGTGTGTTTGTGATCAGGGAGGGCAGAAGGATTTTGAGTTTTAGACTAGCTTGGGATACACAGCGAGACTGGGTTGGTTATTCTTGGATGTCAACTAGAATACATCTGGAATTACCTAAAGTCCAATAATGGAGGGCCACACCTGTGAGGGACTTTTGCTTAATTTGAACTGGGAAGATCCACTTCTGATCCAGATCTTTGAGATGGGAAGACACACCTTTAACCCAGATAATTTTACCTGGGAAAACCCACCTCTAATCTGGGCCACGCCTTCTGTTAGAAGTCTAAATAAGGACATGGAAGAAGAAAGCTCTTAGGCTTTGCCTGTATGCCCTTGCCTTGCAGTCCATTCTTTCACCGACATGAGAGCCTACTTCTTTAGGATTCCAGCATACACAAAAGACCAGCTGAGACATCCGGCCTCGTGGACTGAGCAACTACTGGACTCTTGGACCTTCTGTTCATAGGCAACCATTGTTGGATTAGCTGGACGACAGCCTGTCAGTCATTCTAAAAAATTCCCCCTTTCTATATATAGGGAGATTCATTCTGTAAGTTTTGTTATTCTAGAATCTAGAGAATCCTGACTAATTCAAAGCTTAAAGCAAAGAGACCTTGTCTCAAAAACCAAACAAGTCAGCAAGCAAGCAAACAGCAAAATATCTTGTTCCACTGAAAACGAAACATATTAAATGCTTCCCTCTTAGACAGGATAGAGGAAGCCACCCCTGCCTAAACTACATAACTTTGGACTCATGGACTGGAATCTGGATGGAGCCTTAGAGACTTGAGGGACCCAAGCTCTTCTGTAGAGGAAAATGGAAGTGAAAGGTTCTGGTAGATTTTTATCCTTGATGCTTCTGAGGAAGCAGAAGTGTATAGTAGGAACCCAAACAAGGTAGGAACCTAACAGACCGAGCTGGAAAACTGGTTCCCCAACTGAAAAGACTTAGCCCTTTCAAAAGAATTATTTGAAAGTTAGCACGCAAATCGCCACTGTATTTTTCCTTATTTGTGCCCCTCTTCCATGCTCACTTCCTCATCTTTGCTGGTTCCCTTCCTTTCTCCCTACAAACACTCTCCCCTCTGCTTTCATGTCACGTGACTCCCACTGCCTTCCCTTTCCTCCCCCTTCGTGATTCCATTTCTCATATGATGATTTGTAACACACACACATGCACATGTGTTTTACACATGACAGAAAGTCTACAGGATTGGTCTTTCTGAGTCTGACTTACCAGCCTGCCTTGGGGCAGAAAATAGGGGACTTAAAAATTGTGTCTAAAAGCAAAAAGCTTTCTAGCCATTGTTCTCAAACCTTTCTCCCAAGGTGGATCAGTATCTTTTTTTGGTACACCTGTGGCACAAGCCTCCACATGGAAGCACCTGCTTTGACATTTGAAGACTGTCTACCAGAGCAGTTATCAGGAGCTCTTCCTCCTGTTGTTCCTCCTTTTCCTGTTCTGCTGATGGACCAGTCTGACTCCATCTTAAGAAGGAAAGCCATGTTGTTATAAGGTCAGAACAAGATCACTTCTGTTTGCTGCAAAATTCAAGTTGACTGTGCTTTAACCTGTTTCTGGAATTGGACATGCTCCCTACCCTATGGAGCTTGACTCACACATTGAATGTACCCTGATAAGATGTTATGATAATTAATTTAAAAATGTTCAGCCAAATTTTTACACAATCAAAATTCCTCTAGAAATCCCCCAACCCTTGTTTCTGTGTAACCAAAATTCCTCTAGAAATCCTCCAATCCTTCAAAATCCCCTATTCTTATATAGACTATATAAACCCTACCCTCTCCTGTGTTCAATGCTATTTTTTTCAATCCTTGCTTTAGAGAGATAGGCCTGTCTGACAGAAATGAAAGTTTGCTTAATTTGACCAAAGAATTTGTGGGGATAAATAACTCCTCCTCCTGTTGTTCTTCCTTTTTTGGGAGACAGACTCTCACTATGTAGCCCTGGTTGACCTAGAACTATGCAGACCAGGGTGGCCTCTGACTCACAGAGATCTGCCTACCTATGGCTAACATGCCCAGTGCTTCTGAATCTTGAGAGGCACACCTACCCATCATTCTTATTACATTTGTCCTGCACTTGTGCGCACTTGGCTTTGCCTTGCAACTAAATCAGAAGAATGGATCCGTCACCCTCATCAGCAACTCTTCCCTACCCCTTCTTCATAAACTAACTTAAAAAAAAATCTATCAAAAGATTTTAAACTCCTGAAAGACCAACCAAGAGGCAAACAAAACCAAAACAAAATGTACCATTTTTTGAAAATCCATATACTCTTAGATATGGAAAATAGATTGTTTACAGTTAATTATATTGGTATCAACTCAAGTGATAAGTACAAAACTGTCTAACGCTTCTGCCTTCTAATGTCTGGATGCACTCCCTGCTTGAATCTCCCCAAATCAGGCTTTCCTTTTCCCTTCCATGTTCTATTTCTTTCTCTTACAAAGAATCCTCTTGTTTGACGAAACTCCATATAACAAAGAAAAAAGAAAAGATGAGGAGCTGGAGAAACAGTTCAGCTGTTCAGAGTATTTGTTGCTCTTGCAGAGGACCTGGGTTCAGCTCTGAGCACCCACATGATGGCTTAGAACCTCCATAACTCCAGTTCCAGGGGATTCAACATCCTTTTTCTGGCCTCTGTGGGTACTGCATACACATGGTGCTTGTGCATTCATGCAGGGGAAACACTCATACATGTGACACAAAAGCAAATTTTAAAATCTTTTAAAAAGATGATCTGTAATGAACAAATGACCTGGAAACATAGTCACCTGGAATTGTAAGTTCCAAAGAGACACAACCTAAGGACGTTTCAAGAGGGGTGCCTGTACTCAGAACAGAGGGGTAAGAATTGCATATTTAGACAGAGCAGCTCCTATTCAGAAACCAGAAACATTGCAACATGAGGGACCTTTGTATTCATAGCCGTTATTCAATGATGCACAATCCCAAGAAAACCCATCCAAGTTAGAAAGATTCTGAATGGAACCAGGAAGAAATTATGACTGCCCATAAAATAAAAAGCCACGGTGTCACTAAACCACTTGGGGTGGCAGCCACCAGTGGGGTTCACAACACAGCTGGTGCAGCTGTTGCAATTGCTTTCAACATTAAAGAGAACAGAAATGAATAGATCAATCATGCCTCAGGCCAGTGTGCTAGCCACAGGAGTCTAAAAATAAATAAATGTCACTGTGGAGAGCTTTAGAAGAGAAAGGCTATCTGCTCAAAAAGGGACACATTGGCCCTTTATGTTTTTCCAAAGTCATGACTGAGTGACGAGGGCAATTTAAATGTCTCCGAAATGAACTGCTCGTGTTTTGATATCTCAGCAATATTTGGGTTTAATTTTTTTTCTAGAACAGGACCCATCAGAAGCACCCTGTTTTGTAGTGTCCCAAAGTTTGCTCGCTTATCTACATAAAAGATGAATATCGCATTCCTGGAGGTGTAGAGGGGAGGGTTCCTCAAGGGGCCAGCTTGGAGACATGTGGGCTTTGAAACTATTTGATAAACAGCTTCAGTTCTTGGAAAGATTGAGGCCAAGTAGGAAATGGGAGCTGACCACCAGAGACAGACAGCAAAGGCTTTTAGAAACCACAGTGGGTAGAAACATCTTTGGGGTGAGTTAGAGGACAAGCATTTGCCCCTGGGGGGTGGGTATTTGTAGTTGCCTTCTATTTATGGCCATAGATACCAAATCTTCAGTCATGTTATTAACAGGAACTTTCCTTTCAAAAAAAAAAACCTTTTTTTTGAGTTTAGAAAGTGAATTAATGTGACATACTTATCAGTTGATAGAACAAAGTGTCTGGAATTGGCTTGTGAATGTTGAAAGAAGTCATGGGCTTAGAGGGGGGCTCTCTTGGTTTTAGCGCTACTCCACTCTTGTCCACGGACACTTACTCTGTGCTGTATACTACAGGCTAGGCTGACCCATGCTTTCAGGGATGGTTTCCTGTCTATGTGACCCATCTCTCCATAGAAGTGCTGGGATTACAGATGTGCATCACCACACCTGACTTGTGTGTGTGTGTGTGTGCACGCGCATTTGTATACAGGTTAACCAGGTGTGTTCGTATATATGGAGGCTAGAAATTGACACTGGTGACTTCCTCAGAAAATCTGCACCATAATTTTCTTTTTGAGGCAAAGTCTCTCATTGGGCCTGTAACTCACAGATTCCCCTAGAGTGGCCGACCATCAAGCCCCAGGGATCCTTCTGAGTGGCCTTCTCAGCCCTAGGATAGCAGGTGTCCACCACTACACTTAGGTTTTCTCATAGGTGCTGGGCATTGGACCCTGATCCTCACACTTGTCCAGTGAATACTTTTATGACGGAGCCCATCTCCCTAGCCCATGATTCTTTAACTTCAGTGAATAAGGATACAAGAAGACCTGACCATACATGTTTATCTCTCATTATGATTCTGATTCATTATGGATTCTGAAAGTCTTCCTTTGCATATGAAGAAAATGGGTTTTAGAGATGGGGTGATATTTACCTAGGCCACACAGGTGGTCAGATTATGACACTGGAGTCCCCAAGTTCAGTGCTCGCTCTACCCTTCTCTTTCAGACTATCAACTTCATTCAGCAGGCTCCGCCTTCCCTCCCTTTGCTCCTCTCTTGGAGACTACCTGTCCTCAAATGCTCTGCTCTCTTCTCTTAGACTCCTGTCTCAGTATAACCCTTCCCTTGCTTTCTGCAGGGCTTATTCAGTTTAGTAGAGGTCAAAACACAATTGCTTACAACGGCTCATCAGGTTATATGGAAAAGAGGACCACTGAAATGGAAAAACAACAGAGGGTAGTGGAGTCTGTGGGGAGCCTACTGACAAACACATTTTCAGATAAAATACATCTCTGTACCAGTTGTACCAGTTGTAGCTTCTAAGCTGCCATTTTGTGATCCTTGCCTCATAAGGAGCAAGAATGAAAACTTTTAAGATAATGGAAAAGAGAAGTTTCTTTTTTTTTAATTTTTAGATTTTGTGTGTGTGTGTGTGTATGTGTGCTGGGAGTTCATTTTGGCACACTTGTATGCTGCGGGAGCTCCTTCCGCTCCTTCAGCTAATAGCCTTTAAGATACCAGCCCACTTGGGCATGGTCTATTTGTCTTGAAAAAGCAGCAGAAGCCGTGTGCTTGCTCTCTTGCTTCTGAATCTGCTTCCAGCTACCAGATTCTTTTCCTGGTTGTGCAGAGGGCTATTGTCTAGGATGGTGATCTGTAAGTTTTTCCCTTTAAATAAATAACCCTTTTATGAATCATAATTCCAGACTGGTGTGGTATTGTTTTGTGACTTACTCCTTTATCTGGCAATCCATGTTTGGGCAAACCCCACCCCTAACCCCACCCCCAGCTCGGCTGCCTGCTGCCAGCGTGGCTTGGCTCGAGCTCTCCCTCAGCCACGGCGTGCGTGGAGCCAGCAGTAACCTCCACACCTCCCGGGATCCAAGGGCACGGACAGTCTCTGCCTGCCTGATTTGATCTTTTCTGAGTGGTTTTTAAATTCCCACCTTGCAGCGCAGTGCTTAGGCAGCGCAAGTCACAGAGCTCACAGCGCAAGCGGTTGCCGAGCTGAAAACCCCTTGGGGCAAAAACTCCCTGTGAAAGTCCCAGTGGCTCATATAGACATGCTGTTTGAAATTCCCGCCATAACTGAGAGGGAGCGCTGCCACAGCAGCGTTTGCAGCGTGACCCTTTGTCCCAGCATAGGGATGCTGGGAGTGCAATCGGCCTCTCTCACAGCAGCTGTGTCATGACCCCCTGCATCAGGTCAGGTTGGAGCAGAGCAAAAGGGAGGGCGCGCCTGGGTCAGGCTGAGCTGTTTATCGGCTGCTAGAAGCTCCCTGGGTTTTTGTGCTTTGTGCATGGACTCTGGGTTTTCTCTCTCTGTGTACTACATCTAACCTTTTGAGTGAGATTTTAAAATGGGATTTGTTGTGACACCTTTGCAGTGGTTCCAGTCATGACTCAGAAACAGTGCCATCTGCTGGTTAACAGGTAAAATGGCAGGTTTCATTTTTAATGGGACTGTTGCGGTTTTTGCTGCCACTAGGAAAGAAATCACAAGAGGCCTATATGCCTATGGAGATATCTCAATTTCCTGGTTATTAGGTTTCAGTTTTCTTCTTCATATTATATCATTATGGAAGTATATGGCAATAATTGATAGGATTAATACCATGATAGGAAAAACTGACTCCATATCTAAGGGTACTAAGAACTTACCTGAGAGGGTCCAGGCTGTTGAATTTGACGTTTAGAAGTTATCACAGAGTTTTGATAAAGTAACAGACAGAATATACCTCCAAGATGGCACTTTACATGATGTTTGGGAGCATTTCAAGGAGGAGATGTTATCTTTGAAAGGAAACATTAAGACCTTGGAATCATAGGTGCAGAATGGGGACCAGAAAATAGATACTGTAGGGAAATCACTTGAAACATTAACAGGTCAAGAGATTCAGGCTTTATGAGAGATTATGATTAAGAGATTTGAAATGATTGAGGAAATTATCAGAGCTGATGAACAGGGTCAGAAGACACAAGGGCAGGATACACTGTCACCACCAGCTGTCAGAACTGGTTTACACAGGATTTTAGTGACATTCCCTGTAATTTACTCTGACAAAGTGTCAACTTCTAAAGGTTCGAAGGGAGCCAAAGAAGCTAGATGGATGCCAGTAGGAATGAATGACCTAAAGGAAATTAAGCAAGCTGCTGTTAATTATGGCTTGCACTCTACATTTGTTAAGGAAATGATAAGGACTTGGGCTTCTAATGTCAGGGCTATGCCCCATGATTTCTCACAGTTAGCATCCACGGTGTTGGACCTTCCTTGATGTTTGGAATGTATTTCAGAGAAGAATCCAAACATATGGAACAGCAAGGGAGAGCAGAGGGTGTGGAGGTTTCCCAGGATCAAATTCTTGGTTTAGGAGCTTATGCTGATCCACAGGTCCAAGCTCTTTACGATGAAGAAGTATTGTCCCTATGCCACAAAGCAGCCTTGAATGCTTGGGATAGAATACCAGAATCAGGGAGAAGGATCAAGTCATATACCAGGGTTAGGCAGGGACAGGGAGAACCCTATACTGACTTTTTGCAAAGATTAATTAAGGCTCTGAATATAGGAGAAATAGACCCTGAAGCTAGATGAATAGTTCTTGGATCGCTGGCTTTTAAAAATGCAAACTTTGGGGCTGGAGATATGGCTCAGTGGTTAAGACTACTGACTGCTCTTCCAAAGGACCCGGGTGCAATTCCCAGCACCCACATGGCAGCTCACAACTGTCTGAAGATTCAGTTGCAGGAGATCTGACACCTTCACACCAATGCACATAAAATCAAAAGTTAAATAAACCATAAAAATATTTTTAAAAATGCAAACTTAGAATGCAAAAAGATAATTGGGCCTTTAAAGTCTAGATCAGTCCCTATGGATGAATGGATTCAGCATACCATGAATTTTCAGACATTTAACTATGATGATGAATCTTGGGTAGGGGAAGCAATTTCCAAAGCAATGAGGGGACATCAACTTGCCAAATGTTTTAATTGTGGTAAATTAGGACACCTGAAAAGGGATTGCAGGCAAGGAATTTCTAGGAATAATATCTCATATAATATCTGGGAATGGCAAGAATAGGAAACCTTGGCCTTCAGGTATATGTAGGAGGTGTGATAAAGGACGACATTGGACCAATGAATGCAGATCAACAACAGATAGACAAGGCAACCCGATACCATTGGGAAACTCCCTGAGGGGCCTCTCACAGGCCCCCAAGCCAAAAGTGGCCCAGTAATTACCAGTAACCCTGGAGAACATGTCACACCAGGAAAATTAGAAACTCTAGAACCTTCTGTGCAAGACCATAAGGATCTAAATGATGGCTCAAACTTGGAGGATAAGTCAGAAATTCAATGAGGAAATAAGAAGTGTATATTTTGGCAAACCTCTATAAATGATCAGAGACTGAAGCTGAGAGTACGTATTAATGGAATTGTGATTGTTGGCTTGATAGACACAGAAGCGGATGTGAGTATTATCACTCCAGAATCTTGGCATCCAAACTGGCCTCTTCAAGAGGCAGATGTTTAGTTACTAGGAATTGGAACCATATCTCGAGTTAAACAAAGCACGAGATGGGTTGACTGTATTGGGCCTTAGCTACATAAAGCTAAGGTCATATGTAGCTGATATTGCAATAAATTTATGGGGCCATGACCTGCTACAGCAATGGAATACCCAGATTAACATTCCTGCAGTCCTAGGAACTCATAATTCTGAGAAGGATGTAATAAGGTACTATGCACAAAGGTCACCAGCCATTTAGGCTGTACAAGAACATAAACCAACTAACAAACCTTTAGACACTTATTCAGGCTTTCAATGGGCAACTGCTTTAAGCTCAGAAAAAGCTGATTCAGTAATCACACATTTATTAGAAGTTATGGCCATCATGGGTATACCTGCACAAATAAAAACAGATAATGGTCCAGCTTATGTCTCTAGGAAAATGAAATGTTTTTTTGCTTATTATAATATTAAGCATGTTACAGGTATACCATACAATCCTACAGGTCAAGCAATCATAGAAAGATCAAATTGAATTATAAAGGATATGTTAAACAAGCAGAAAGGGGTGGAAAATGCCCCCAGAAATAGATTACATAATGCCTTATTAACCTTGAATTTTCTTAACACTAATGAGAAATGAACAACATTGGCAGAAAGACACTGGATAATGGAAAAGTCTGCTGAACTAAATCAACCGATTTATTTCAAGGATGTGCTGACCTCACAATGGAAGCCAGGAGATGTGTTGCATTGGGGGAAGGGAAGGGGTTTTGCTCTTGTTTCCACAGGAGAAGAAAAATTGTGGATACCATTAAAATTAATAAAGTTTCATTTTGAAGAGGAGAAACCTCTTGGAAAGGAGAAATGACAACTCATCCACATTAATGATAATCATACAGGTGGTAAGAAAAACTTATAGGATGGGGGCAGGGTTCTGTTCTTATCCCCACAGGAAAACACTCATCTTCGAAAAATTCAAGGGACCCTGGATATTTGAATACTGAGAGATAGAAAAAATTACTACCCTATACGGATCACCAAGAAAATCGAATAGTTTTGGGTGCCAGCTGCACAAGACGGTTCCAACTTGGTTAGCTGAAATGGTACACATCTTTTACAACATTCTGGCCAGACCTCCACAAAATACTCAGAGACTATTTGCAATCTTACCAGACATTAATCTTGAAATTTAACCATCATTTTACTTTCACAGGATCCCCCAGAAAGAACATCACCCCCATGACAGCTGGAAGTAATTCTAGAGGACAATGTTCCCTCTTCCAGTAAAGTTTATCCTTGGGGTTAGGGACATCATTTAGGGGTTGATTATATGGTTGAGGGTTGGGAGAGGAATTTTATAGGCTCAGGGATCTTTTTGAAAAAAAAGGGAATGGTGGGATAATAGATTGGTATTTGTGAGTTATTGTTTATAGATAATTACATTGGCATAGATCCTTGTATATGGATGCAAAGTTAAATTATATTGAATATTGTATGCATGCATGCTTCTACCTCTGTTTAAAACATTTTTATGTATTGATATATATTGTATTGATATATATATTTACCATATTGCAGTATAGATTTCTACCTCTGATTAAGATACTTATATATTGTTTATGTATTGATATATATGTATTTTACCAAATTGCAATTATACTTGTACACTGCTTACATTTGGAGGATCATTGTCTTCATTTATTGCACAGTTGTTTATTGTCTTTGTCTTTAAGTTATATAGGTATTAAGAATTGTAGATCAATAGTTATCTATGTTTGTCATATTTATAGTTAGATTAATCAGGGTCTTTAGATACTGTATTCTGTATAAATAATCTTCAACCTCGTCAAAGAGCTGTAGAAAATGGCATTTAATCTAACCTAGATTTCTGTGGTAGCGAGACACAATCGCTCCTGGCAACACTGATCTATTCCCGAGAGATTAAATAAATAACCCTTTTATTAATCATAATTCCAGACTGGTGTGGGATTGTTTTGTGACTTACTCCTTTACTTGTAACTTGAAAAAACTGAATGTTTTCTCTGTGGTACTTGACGAGTGTTCATCTTGGTGAAGGCTTGTTCACTTTGCAGGTGGTCACACCTGATAATTCTGAACATGATTCTTCCTGCTGTTGCTTACCTCCTATTCCTGGTGATAGTTTGCCCTTCTTTTCTATGACCTCGTACCTTAAGGCAGCACCGCTATACAAGACAGTTTGGGCCTCATAGTTTGTTTCAAATAAGGTTAACTGAAGCAAGTCGCATAGTAGGAAATGGCCACTCAGAGAGGAAGCAGCGATGCAAGAGAAAGAAACAAAAGGGATGCAAATAGGAGAGGAACAGCTCAAACTAGTTTCTTGTGGATGATACAAAGAGTCCAAAGTCTTTACCAGAAAATTCTTAGATCTTACAAACACTTTCAAGAAAGTAGCAGTGCTGGGCCGTGGTGGCACACACCTTTAATCCCAGTACTCTGGAGGCAGAGGCAGGCGGATCTCTGTGAGTTCATGACCAGCCTGGTCTACAGAGTGAGTTCCAGCACAGTCAGGGTTGTTACACAGAGAAACTCTGTCTCAAAAAGAAAAGAAGAAGAAGAGGAAGAGGAAGAGAAGGAGGAGGAGAAGGAAGAAGAAGAAGAAGAAGAAGAAGGAGGAGGAGGAGGAGGAGGAGGAGGAGGAAGAAGAAAAATAGCAGCATACAGACTCAATAGCTTTTCTATGTACTAATATTGGACATGTTAAGAAATAATTAATGGAAACAATATTTTTTCCATAATAGATTCAATTTTTAAAACATTAAGAACAAATCTAAGGAGGTGAAGTCCCTTATAATCAGAACATTAGAGACAGATGTTGAAGAAAACGTGTGGGGATACACACGTTTATGGGGCAGCAACATTAATAGTATAAAAAAGGCTCTATGATCAAAAGTGCCATAGATTAAACACAATGTCCATTACAATTTCAATGATATCCACCATACTAGAAAATCCAGCCCTAAATATGGAAACCAAAGTTATCCTCAGTAAAAAGAACAATGCTGGAAATATCACAGTACAGAGCCATAGTAACAAAATCAGCCTTAGGAACAAAAATGATGCTGGAACAAAAACAGACACACAGACACAAGGATAGAGGACCCACGAACATACATAGCTATAGCCGACTGCAACCTTCCTCCTTCCTTCCTTCCTTCCTTCCTCCCTCCTTCCCTCCCTCCCTTCTTCCCTCCTTCCTTCCTTCCTTCCTTCCTTCCTTCCTTCCTTCCTTCCCTCTCTCCCTCCCTCTCTTCTTTCCTTCCTTCTTTTCTTCCTTCAAGCAAACAAAAAGTCACAAACATACCATGGAGAAAAAACAGCCTCTTCAACAAATGGTGCTTAAAAAACTAGATGTATATGCCTATAGAATAATGAAACTAGATTCCTATCTTTCATCCTGCTCAAGAATCAACTCAAAATAAACAGAAGGTCTTAGTAAAAGGCCTTGGGGATTACTACAAGAAAACAGAGGGAACACATCAAGGTACAAGCATAGGCAAAGTCTTTGTGAAGATTACTCAATGTTCAAGATAAAATAGCAGGCTGGGCAGTGGTGGCACACGCCTTTAATCCCAGCCCTCCGGAGGCAGAGGCAGGCAGATCTCTGTGAGTTCGAGGCCAGCCTGATCTACAAGAACTAGTTCCAGGACAGGCTCCAAAGCTACAGAGAAACCCTGTCTTGAAAAACAAAACAAAAAATTATGGCATTGCAAAGGAAAAAATTAATAACTTTAAGTGAAAGCCTACAGAATGGGAGAGCATCTTTGCCCACTATCATCTGAAAAAGGGTTAATATCCAGAAAAGATAAGTAGTTCAGCCACTGTGAAAAGCTCACCAGACGATCTCCCTGTTCCACTTTTAAGCACGTACCCAAGGAAATCTAAACCAGCATACAGTAAATACTGTACACCATTCACAGGAGCCAAGCTGTCTAGCTAGCCTAGGTGCCCATCGAAGGATGAATGGATAAAGAAAATGTGGTATATGTACACAGAGAAGATTAGCTTAGTCCTGGAGAACGAAATTAGGTCAGTTGCACAAATATGGACAGAACTGGAAATTATCATACCAGACAAAATAGGCCAGAGTCAGAAGGACAAACTCATGTTTTCCATGATATCTGCATTGTTTTCTAAATTCTGACTTCCTCTTTTGGGATAACATCCTGAAAAATAGCCAGTACAATTAGTGTGGCGGTCCTGGGCCCCTCTTATCGTCTGTCCGCATCCTGTGATGCCATCTGTGGTTTCCTCGGTCTCTCTCTATAAACTGTCTCTCATGTGCTCCTCACAGCTGTGCAAATGGGCTTGCTGGTCAAACACAGACACCTGAAGTGTACAGATCATGGAGTCAAGAAGAACCAGAAATACAGTGGTCTACAGTAAATATTTTTATGTAACTGTGTGAACGGAGGACCATAGCAAGCTGGGGCTCCTCCGTACTTGGAGGGCTGCTGCATGCACCAGAGAGATACCTGGAGATCAGCCTAGCCAGAACTCTGCATTTTCATCATGCCTACATGGGCTCATTCATCTTTCACACACACACACACACACACACACACACACACACACACGCACCCTAAGGAAAGAGCTAATATTTTGGTGTAAACCAATACTCTTTCATTTACTCAGTTCTACCTTCAGTTGCCTCCAAGTTATTTCCTTTGTATCTAGTGTAAAAGAGGCGGCTGTTTGCATAATAATACAAAACAAACCTTCATCTTTGCCCTCTGCCTTTCTCATTCTCCTTTCCTTGAGGAGGGAGGAAGAGATTTTATCTTCTCCCCTTACAGCAGCTAAGATGCTGTTCTCAGCCACGGAAGCCTTCCTCAGTCCAGGCCGCCACCAAGGGTATTGCCAATGTATTCACAGAGCCAGATTCTGGAAAACTGGTAACAGTTGGATGTTTCAATTGTAATGGTTGAGTCCATTATCGCTTTCCTCTCCAGCTTCCCCATGGTCACATTCCTCCTGCCCACCTCGTTCCCTGCTTAGGGCCACAGCCCTCTTACAGTTGAGGTGGCAGTACATGCTGGTAAGAGCACATCTGTGGGTCTCATCAACTTTATGCAAAGCTAAGTCATTATTAGCTTTTCCTCTGTAGGTGTCTCCCGAACTCCTCTGTCACTTTGCTGACTTGGAAGTGTAGTGACAAACATGTAAAGCCAGAGGTGTCTCAGAAAAAGAAAGCCTTCAAGTGACTGGTATGGACTGAATGTGAAATGGCTCTAGCAGGCCATTGGTCCCCAGCTGGCAGCATTGATTTGGGAGCTTATGAAATCATGTGGACTTGGTGGAGAGGGCTAGCTGGCATATTTAGGGCCATAAGTAGGAACTTGAGATTCACAGGCCAGTTCCACTTCCGGCTAAGCATTCTGTGTCCTGATCAACGCCATATGATAAGGACTCGCTACATATTGTCCCTGCCACATGCTTCTGTCACCACGGCTGCAAGACGCTTTGACCTCCATGCATTCCAGACTGTGGAGGGCTATATTCTATGGACCATGAACTGTTCTTCCTTTATTTTTCTGTCAGGTAATATACTGAGCAAAACGGAAAGGAATTAGGTAGAACTGGAGGAACATTCTGGAAGCAAGACTGAATTAAGTTGCTAATTTTCCATAAAAAGTGATAAGCAAAAATCATTGTGTTGTAAAGAGGCCCTCAAATGGCATACAAGAAAAAGAATATGGTGAGAAATTGGGAAAGTAACCAATAAAAATAATGCCAGTTGCCTTGGTTTTGTGATATTAATTGCTATTTAAGATTATATTTGTTATCTCCTCTTAAGATGAACCACGTTCTGTCTGTGGAAGCAAATTATTGTTAATACAAATTATAAAAAGCAGATAACTAAACAACCCAGACACTTGGAAAGCTGTTCATAGAAAATAAGTCGCAATACACATCAAATGGTCATTAAATTCAGAATTCACTCCCTTTAGGGATTCAGCACAAGGTTGAGATGCTCCTTAGCCAAGGAGAATGTCCCCTGTGTACATTTCCAACAACATTTAGTTTCTGTACTTACCATAAATATCTATCTTTTTAACTTTTCTTCTCTGAGCAAAATTTTTGGATTAAATTATACACAGATTTTTAACTTAAATTGTGTATGGTTGCCTAGACACAGTAATGTCAACTTGTGTAGTGGATGTGATGAGGGGCTATACCAACTTGGCGTTTACTCATCGGTTAAAGACGCGTTGTGCCAGACATTGTGCTGTGTGGTAGGATGAGGGAATGGTGATAGAGACAATGATATAAAGATGTGAAGAACAAACTGTAGCCATTGCTGGGTTGGGGTCTAACTAGATGGTAGAATGCTTGCCAGGCATCCACAAGGCTAGGTTCTACACCCAGCTCTGAAGAAAAAAATACACTGCTGTTGCTTTCTAGAAGCACACAGTCTACTGTGATTCATAAAAGGGGAAAAAGCACTGGAATGCTGCACCATGGGAAGAAAAAGGTCAAAGTTAACCAAGGGTCAGGAAGTCTAATTGCATGTACTAAGAACTGACTTAAGCTCTGAAGGATAAAAAACGAAACAAAACAAAACAAAAACCTCACATTGCGAGAAGGAAGAGTCTTTGGGGCAAAATGGACTGTTGAGGCATGGTTGGTTGAGCATCTTGTGTTAGTGTAAAAAGAAGTTGAGTAGAAAGTACATAGCAGAGAATCGGAAGCAAGGACAGTGTCACGTGAGCTCCAGTCACCAAAGACTTTGGGGGAAGGGTGTAAGTAGAGCATGACACGTCACACTTCGTTTGAACACAGGGAAACTTAATTTGCACATATACTTTTAACTTAATGAATTTGTGGCAAAACTTGAGATTTTTGGACTCGGCGTCATAGACTTAAAACTCGCTGAGACTCGGGTCTGCTTAGGTGGGTTCACAGTTATGTCGGTAATGATCTGAAGCATGATTGACACTCACAAGTGGTGATGTCAACGACAGGCAGCCGGGTCAGAATTCCAGAATCCGTAAACATTTACTACGTGTATCCTTTAAATGCGCATGCGCACTGAGCACACCCACGGCTAACTAACCTGCCTAGATATTTACAGGACTAAAAATCGGCATTACATAGTTCCTATGCTACTATCTAAAGATTCCTTAGGTCTCTTCATTCATAGCATTAATTCAAAATGAAGCAATGAACTGTAGTTCATAAATTCTACCCACAGAATCATGCAGCGATATTTTCTACTAAATATATATTCAATAAAACTTTCCCCCAAATTTTACATTAAAGTCAGTTATCATAATATTAGACTTAATTTTAAACTAGTTTCCCTTAAGCAAGAAATTAGTCATTTTAGAATTTAAAAATAAGTTTCTATTATGATCTATCACATAGGTTAAAAATACAATGGTGACATTAGTCAGTACTGAAATAATTTTCTAGGCTAAGTTCTGGTTTCTTACCGCATTGAAATTAAATCCTAGCTTTTTAGTCTGAAGCAAACGTACCTTTGCAGGTGTTTGGGAAAGAATTTCTCTATTTATAGCCATGTCAGTCCTCAAATGGTGGTAATACAAGGATGTGCCATACCCAGCAATAGCATACTCGGAATGCAGATAACACAATGATTTACATATTTTTCTTCTAGTCAAGTTCTTGCCTTCAGAAAGTCTAACCTGCTCCCTTCTTTGCCTTGTCTATGATTCATGCTGATTTATGTGGCAGGGTCTAATTTTTATGATGCAGAATAAACTCAAGCCAGAAGGCAGGTTGCCAGCTCTTCCCAAGAAAATTTTAAAAGTGGAGGAAAGCAGCCCGTTCACTGTGGTCCTTGGAAACAGGAAATTTCCATGGATACCATTTTATCGTTTTCCTCTTCGGCTGAGACCTTCCCGGAAGCGACGCCGTTAGTGACGCCATCAGTGACGTCATCACCCCGGAGAGACGCTGCAATGACAGCGCACCTGTTTGCAGAAATGGGCAGGCCCCACTCTCGGATGGCGACGACGACAGGCTCTCCCCTGCTTGATGTTCAGTAGCAGTTTCCAACCACATGAAACTCCTACCTCCCGCATTTGACTCGGCATACTTAACCGCACTTGGGTTCTGATGCCGAGTGTGCAAAACGCTGGGCTCCCACACGGAGCAGCTATCCAACCTGAGGTCTCCAGATCAGTTCTGATGCCAATACTGGGTAGGCAAGGAATTAGATACATGGTAACTGGGGGGAAACAGTAGCTGTGTCCCCTGACAACCACAAAGACCGTTTGTGGTTAAACATACTTGAAGCTGCATTTAGGATGTTGTCTCTACACTGGAAGCTAAGGCACCAGGGTATTCTCCCACCATGTGCGCTAATGAAGGTTCTGTATCCTCAGAAGACCTGGTGGCACTGTACCATGCGCACTGTTGTTCAGTAGCCATTTATTTTTATGGAGATTGTGTAAAGAAATACCTAAAAGGGAGGCATGGTTTATCATGGTTTGGGATAGGAGATACTCTATCTCATGAATAGGCTACCTACCTCATAAATAATTCACATATTTTTCTTTACAATTTAAGACTTGGCGCTGAGGAGATGGCTTCCCAGTTAAGAGCTTTTGGTGCTTTTCCTGAGGATTAACTTTGGATTCCAGAAATAGGAGGGTTCTCAACTGCCTATAACTCTAGCTTCAGAGGGTCCAATGCTTCCCTTTAGGCCTTCTTGGGCACACATACACCCTAAAAATAAATCTTGAAGAAAAATAAAATAAATTCCCTAACATAGAACCTCGAGGGCTGCTCTTTGCCTTGAGGCCACCCATTCCAAACTCGGCTTAGGTTTGCTAAATAAGCTTCTATTCCAACTGTCTGTGTCTCTTGACTGAATTCTTTCCTTCAAGAAGACAAGAAGTGAGCGAACCCCAATAATGAGGCTACCTTCCTTGGTATAGCCCAGACCCCACAGATTAAAGGGTTGCTCTAACTAAATTGCTCGCACTTCAGATGTCAAATCCAAGCTATACCAGCTGTGCTTTTGACACCCCAGTGTCAAAAAATCCCACATGGATGAAAAAGAACCAGTTCTCTAAAGTTATCATCTGACCTCCATGACCTTCACACATGTAGAGGGTTTGTGGTAAAGTTCTGTGGCTTTCCCTTCAGTGTTTATAATTTACGAGAGTGGCTCACAGGAGTCACATAACCTAGGTTACTTATGTCAAGTTTAATATTAAAAGCATAAAACTTAGAAACAACCAGAAGCAAGGTTTGGGGCGAGAGCTTGGAACTTCCATGGGCCTCTCCAAGTGTAAAGTCAGGGCAAAAGCAAAGATATTCAAAGAGAGAGACACCATGTCTCTCTCCTTTTGGCTATCAGACTATTGAAACGATGGACTTCAAGAAATTGGCATTTTCTAAATGGACCCATGCTAGAAGGAAAAGGTCGGTGCGTTGGTACCAGCCACAGGGGGATCTTGTCTCGTAGGAACAGATGTCACTGGGCCAGTGAGATGGCTCAGCAGGTGGGCAAAGGTCCTGGCCAAAAAAGCCTATAACCTGAGTTCAATCTCTAGAACACACGGAAAGATGGAAGGAGAGAGAGAACGCCTTAAAGTTGTCCTCTGACCTCCACACACGTACTCTGGTAGTGCGTGCCCACACAGACACATCATACATATACACGATGGTGATATTAAAATATAAGAAAGCGTGTTTTTAAAAGGAATAGTTTGCACACAGTTCTGACTGCTTCTCAGAAAACCTTGCGGGACAGACTGGAGCCACGACAACTATGGGACCACGCTGACCAAGACTCTCTAGTTCTGGATTTTTCTTGCCTTCTCTTTAAACCTAAATCTTGTGTCAGGGCCTGGAAGGAGGACTTGGGGGATAGGGTGACAAGACCCCTTTGTTGTTCCTCTTCTCCTTCTCTGCTTCTCAATATCACTGGTCTCTTTAACTGGGGTCTGCAGCGGGTGTAGCTGAGTCTAGCTTGTTAGGTCTGCCAAAGCCCAGGCTGCGACCCTGACAGCTTCAGTCACAAAGAGATGCTGTTTCCCCCCAGAATCTCTCCGTGTGTGCAGCATACCACAAGCCCTCTACATGTGTGAAGGTCATGGAGGTCAGATGATAACTTTAGAGAACTGGTTCTCTTTCATCCATGTGGGTTCCAGGGATTGAATTCAGGATGCCAGCCTTGGCTGCTGGCATCTTTACACACTCAGGTATCTAACTGGCACTTAAATTATTTTTGTGAAGGCAATATAAAATATATAACTCAGTGTCTATAAAAGATAAGGAAGCCATAAGCTCATTTTAAAATTACTTCCTGAATTAGTTTCATTTCCTCTTGCTATAAAAAAATACCATAATAAAAGCAATGTAGGGGAAAAGGGTTTATTTTAGCTTATGATTCCAAGTTATGATCCACCATAGCAGGGAAGTCAAGGTGGACAGGACTTGAGCCAGCCGCTCATGCCACAGTCAAGAGCAGAGTAAATGAAGGCATGCACACTAATACTCAGTGTCCTCTCTCCTCTCTAATCCAACCCAGGATGCTGTGCTGACGAGATGCTGCTACCCACAGTGGATGGGGTCTTCCCGCTTCAATGAAAATAACTGAGGTACGTCCCCGACAGGCATGCCCACAGGTCATCCTAACCTATTCAGTCCCTCATTGAGACTCTTTCTAGGTGATCCTAGATTGTGTCAAGTTTTCAGTTCTCCCTAACCATCACACTCTCAATGCTGAGTAACTATAAATGAGAAGGATGCAATGGCAATTCATATCCACAAAGGATTTTTTTTTTTTTTGGTTTTTCGAGACAGGGTTTCTCTGTGGCTTTGGAGCCTGTCCTGGAACTAGCTCTTGTAGACCAGGCTGGGCTCGAACTCACAGAGATCCGCCTGCCTCAGCCTCCCGAGTGCTGGGATTAAAGGCGTGCGCCACCACTGCCCGGCCAGGAAGGATTTTTGTACACACAGTTCAACTCTAGAAAATCTAATGACATTTACTGTCTATTGTATTGTCTTAGTTACTATTCTATTGCTGTAAAGAGACACCATGACCAAGGGCAACTTATTACAAACAGAACACTTAATTGGAGGTTTGATTGCAGTTTCACAGGGTTAGTCCATGATCATCAAGACTGGAAGCAAGGCTGCAGGCAGCAGGCATGTTGCTGAAGCAGTAGCTGAGAGTTTACATCCTGACCAGCTGACAGAAAGTTAGTGAGACAAACTGGTGTGGGCTTTGGAAACCTCAGAATCTGCTATCAACAACAAGCCTCCTCTCTCCAGGCCACATCTCCTAAATCTTTCTATGCAGTTCAGGAACTGGGAAACAGATTCAGTTTATGAGGGGCCATTCTCATTCAAACTACCGCACATACCATCCTGAAAAGTCATGTGACATTTACAACATTTTAGAGAACAAAACAGAGAAAGGCAATAAAGGAAATAGATGAATGCTTCCTACTCAAATCTGTTTCAGACCGAATACCAACATCATCTTCCCTGGGAAAAACTGAAGGCATTTGCACCAAACTCCAAACCCTTCTGTTGCTGTTTGATATTGTGCTAGACAGATGACGGAAAGTCTAGGAATAGTCCCAGCCACTTATGGAAATTCATTATAAACCAGAAGAGAGCACAAATCAATGTTATCTTAATGGAACAATGAATCGTCTATCTGGAAAAAGGTTGGATGCATGGTTAATATCGTCAACTTGTTAGGCTCTAGACTCACTGGAGAGACAAGCCTCTCTTATTGGATTGTCTGGATTTAGTTCATTTATGCCAGAAGACCACCCTAAATGTGGGCAGCTGCATTCTGTGGGCTGAGGCCTTAGGCGGAATAGAAACAAGAAAGTAAGCCAAGCGCAAGTACTCCTAAGTACAGATACAGTGTGACCAGCTGCCCCAAGGTACTATTGCCCTTACTTTCCTGCCTTGAGGACTGTACTCTCAAACAGCGAAACATAATAAACCCATTTTCCCTTAAGATGTTTTTATTAGGGTATTTTTAACACAGAGACAAGAAAAGTAACTATTACATGCAACAAACACCTTTAAATATGAAGACACATGATAACTAGGCCAAATATCCAAGTTCTGCAAAATCCTACAATTAGAATAAAGTTGAAAATTTTTTAGATGATCACAGGGAGACTTTTATATACATCTATGTATAATTCTGGAGAGAGAACCATCTGACTAAAACTTACAGAATATATTACTGACAATTCAGGATAAAGCTCATGAAAACTGAAATGCTGTATTATGCACTTTGGTACCACCGTGAATAAACACTTGACCTGGGTTGGGGGGAGAATCAAGAAAACCGTTCAATTTGGCTCACAGTTTTGGAAGATTTGGTCCACAGTCACTTGGCCACGTGCATTCAACAGAACATCACGGCTGCAAAAATGTGTGGCAGGGGCTAACTGGTCCCATGTAGCCCGGGGAGCACAGAGACAGAGTCAGGAAATTGCCAGGAATAATAGCCCCCCTCTGAGAACCCACTCTGAGTGATCTATTTTCTCCAGGTAGGCACACCTTCCCAGGTTTCAGAAACCTTCCAAAATAGCACAGCCAGCTGGGGACCAAGTATACAAAGCAAGAACCTTTGGGGGACAGTTCAGATTCATCCATAACACATGTGAAGGTCATTCGCTGAGCGTTAAAACCAACTGGAGTAATCTCGATGAAATAACTGAATAGATTCCAAGAGGTTACAGGGCCCATCCTACCAGGCTAACCCAGAGAATCCCTGCTTCTGAAAGCAATGCCCTTGTATAGTCTGTTCCCCAAGTCAGGTCAGAATCAGGGCTAGCCTGGCACTATGGAGAGGATTAAGACAAAAGCGAGACCGTGTGTGACTTCTAAAACCAGGTCAGTAGAAGGCATTGCATCCTCTATCTTGCTCTGGGGGAAGCCAGCTATTAGGCTGTGGGGCCATTCGGCAATCCTGTGGAGAGGTCTGTAGAAGAGGAACAGAGGCCCTTGGTGTAGGGGAATGTGGGTACAGTGGTGGTGTTGGGATATCCTGATATACAGATGCAATAGGACAGCTCTGGGGGGCATAGCCTCAATAGGACAGCTCGGGGGGGGGGCATAGCCACAATAGGACGTCTCTGTGGGGTAGAGCCCCAATAAAAAGCTCTGGGGGGATGTAGAGCCGCAATAGGACAGCTCTAGAGGCTGGAGCTGCAATGGAACAGCTCAACCCTGGAGGGAAGATGTCCTGACTATCAGGAAGATGTCCTGACTATCAGGAAGCCAGGTTACCTGAAGCTGGGGTGCGGTGGGGGATGGCCTCCCCACAGGATATAGGGATCCTGCTCTTCTCCTGGAGAGCAGCTACTGCTGAGTTCTGCTCTGTTCCCTTACAGGAGCGTCCTAGCAGAGCTATCTGCTTCTTCTCTGGCGCAAGATGTTTCATCTGCTAACACTCTGCTACAGGAAGCTCCCTGCAGAAATGTAGCAATCTTCTCCAGCTCCTGTGAAAAGTTGCTGCTCCTCCCACCCCCACACCTTGTTCGGCCCCCTTAAGGAGCGTCCTAGCAAGGTTCTTCTGTTCAGCTCTGCCTTGCTGAGGCCCTCTAGGGAGCATCTCAACAAGGTTTTTCAGCTCAGTCCCCTAAGGGATGTCCCAGCCAGGTTCTTCTGCTCTGTGCTGGTGAATGGAGGTTGTCATCCAAGACTCTTATGAGAAAGAGATTTATTTGGGAAAGAAGAATCCAGGAGAGTGGTTGCCTCTGCAGGGAAGGGAGTGGAAAGGCTTATATAGGGTTTCTTAGGGGCGGAGTTTTCCCAGGGGTTCAGAGTCAGGGTGCTCAGTGATTGGTTGGTTTCCTGCGCCAGTTGTCCATTTTACCCTACACTTGGTCCACCTGCCATCGTGTTAGTGAGCTGGCGTGATGTCAAAAAAGCCTTCAGATGGCCGCTGCCCCAGCCACATCTGATTGCAAACTCAGGTACATCTAGCCAGGATTCCCTGCTAAGCTGAGACCCCAGGGTTAGGGGGTGGTGACTGGTTACTAATGTTTCAGTTCAGTGAATTTAGAGATGACTTCTTACATGGCAACAGATAAATAATACAGAGATACCTTTGAAAAGGGCACCAAACTTATATAGCTCCAATGATAATCATCTGAACACCAAGAAATTGATGGTTTTGTGCTATTTAAATATCCCAGGGCTGAAAAAAGAACACTGTTTACAAACTGAACCTAACCTTCATATCAAAGGCGGACTAATGCAGCACCCAGACGATAAGCACACAGAGAGACAGAAAGGCACTGAAACTCGCAATCCAGACCTTAGGCTGGCTCAGGTATGACTGACTATTCATGCAGGAATTCTAGTTAAAATATTTATGAACTGATCAAACAATGCATTAAAACAATAAAATATGGCTATGTCGATTTTATTTGTTTGTTTATTTATTTAGTTTTTCAAGACAGGGTTTCTTTGTAGCTTTAGGGCCTGTCCTGGAACTCACCTTGTAGACCAGGCTGGCCTCAAACTCACAGAGATCCGCCTGCCTCTGCCTCCTGAGTGCTGGGATTAAAGGTGCGCACCAACTACCACCTGGTGCTCACGTAGCTCTTGATTGAATTTATCAACAGCAAAATTTACCATTAAAATCTGTTATATTAGCATATTCAGAAGGCAAACTTGGTAATTTCAGTGGGTGCTCTGAAATCACTTGATTCTGGGTTGCCGAGATGGCTCAGATGATTCTGTTCTTTAGACACAAAAGAGGGGCAGGAGAGCAGTTTCCACAGCCTGTTCGGATGTGTCCCAAAGTCCAAAACATTCATTGACCCGAAATGAAAACCAATGACTCTCTGGTTGCCTGGACAGACATTAATGTCAGTCTGCGGAAATGGAGGACAAAAATTTAACAATAGACAAACAGAAATCACTAGCCTGACTTGCAGACACTCGTGAGGTGGAGTTAGGAGACGCGGGAGTTCAGATTCATCACTGCCTATACGGTGAATTCCAGGCAAGGCCTGAATTCCTTGCCTACATCCGACTCCTCTCTCAAAATCAAAACATAGAAACCACCAACCATCACCACCAGTGTGGTTTGGATGTGAAATGTCCCCTATAGGCCATGTGGCTGCACACTTGATGGGTCCCCAGCTTGTAGTGATTCAGGAAGGCTGTTGAACCTTTAGAAGGGGAAGCTCCCTGGGGGAAGTGGGTCACTTGAGGCTTTGTACCTGCTCTTACTTCCTGTTCTATAGTAAGGAGGCCGCTTGTCTGTCCCAGCCGTCCAGAACCAAAATAATCATAGAGAAACTATATTATCCAAATCACTGCTTGGCCTATTAGCTCTAACTTCTTATCAGCTAGCTCTTACATTTTAATTTAACTCATTTCCATTAATCTGTATATTGCCACGTGGCAGTGGCTTACCAGGTAAAGTTCCCAATGTCTGTCTCTAGCAGCAGCTCCATGGCTTCTCTCTGACTCCGCCCTTCTTTCTCCCAGCATTCAGTTTAGTTTCCCCCACGTAATTCTGTTCCCCTATAGCTCTGCTATAGGACCAAAGCAGTTCCTTTATTAACCAATGATATTCACAGTGTACAGAGGGGAAGCCCACATCACCTCCCCTTTTCTGTTTAAATAAAAAAGGAAGGTTTTAACTTTAACATACCAAACAGGTATCAAGCAAGAATTACAGCTACAATATTTATATCTACCTTATCTTTTATCATAACTAAGGAAAACTATAACTATAAATATAAATTCTTCAACTCCATCAAAGACTCCAGAAGGATATAATATTACCTAAGTAAACAATAAGTTCATTGTAAGCAACTTCAAAAACTCTAGACTTGACAAAGACATCTTGCCGCCTGGACAGTCACCCAAAGTTCTTCTGTACTGTTGGAGCATCCATCTTCAGCTTACAGGCCCATAGTATCTGGCAGACTTTTCCATAAAGCAGGAAATTTCAAAGACAGTTCCCCTATATTGGCAGTTTGTTTTCTGTATCCTGCAGAATGTCTGTCAGACTCTTTCATGAAGCAGGAACCCTGAAGGACCGTCTCACCTTTAGGCAAGTTCAGCAGTCATTTTTCTGGGTCCTGCATGTCCAGTTCATCAAGCAGTCCAGGCAAGAGCAATTTCTTGCCCAAATGGCTAACCAACTCCATAAGGAGACTCTTCGATGCCCATCTTCCTCTTGAAATAGCTTGGTGCTGCCAGGAGTAGATGTGTCTCACTGTCATAAAAAGTCCTAAGTTCTGAAAACATTTTAAATGTCATATTCTGTAGTCTTTGAAAGATTTGAAGAATGCCTATCCATCTGAAATATATCTCTATATATCTAGAAAACCTAACATGACTACACACTTAACTATTATAGTTGATTATCTATTAACATATATTTCTTAATTATACATTACATTTTTAAATGAGGCACTTGAAGTCACATCACATCTTGGATCAGGGAACAGAGTGGTGCATGTTGGTACTCGGTCACATTCTCCTGTTTATTCAGTCTGACATTAGGGTGGGTCTTCCCCTCAGTTAACCTAGTCTCATAATCCCTCATAGATACCACCAGAATTTTGTCTCTAGGCATTTTCAGGTCTTGTCAAGTTGACAAGGTCTAACCATCACACACAAGAGGATGATGTATGTGTGATTATACATGATGTTCAAAAGATTTTTCTCCCCATGATTCTGAGCTCCTCCCAGATAGGTCAAGAAACCCCAGCTTTCAGGAACTGTAAAATCACTTCTTTGAGGCAAGTTCATAGCACTAAATGCCCACATAAAGAAGTTGGAAAAATCCCACACTAGTGAATTAACAAAACAATTGAAAACTTTAGAACAAAAAGAAGCAAACTCACCTAAGAGAACTAGACGGCAGGAAATAATCAAATTGAGAGCTGAAATCAACAAAATAGAAACAAAGAAAACAATACAAAGAATCAATGACACAAAGAGCTGGTTCTTTGAGAAAAATCAACAAAATAGACAAACCTTTATCCAAACTAACCAAAATGCAGAGAGAGAATATCCAAATTAACAAAATCAGAAATGAAAAGGGGGACATAACAACAGACACAGAGGAAATACAGAGAATCATCAGGTCATATTTTGAAAACCTGTACTCCACAAAATTGGAAAACTTAAAGGAAATGGACAACTTTCTGGATAAATATCAATTACCAAAATTAAAGCAAGACCAGATAAGCAAACTAAACAGACCTATAACTGCTGAAGAAATAGAAACAGTCATCAAAAGTCTCCCAACCAAAAAAAGCCCAGGACCAGATGGTT